>OU015594.1:14060000-14072500 GCA_907165245.1 Habrosyne pyritoides | reverse complement strand
ATGTGACCAACCGAGTTATTTACCTTTACTGTGCGCACCTTGATATTTCGATATCGATACTGTAAACGATGAGACTAGGGTTGAGGTTGAAAGGTAAAAGACTAGACTTTTTTGGCAAAATGGATCGCTAGGCGAAAATCGTTTAGCTCCGAGAGTGGTGCGAGGACGACTGCCGGCTATCGAACTACCGTTTATTTTCTTCACAAAAAATAATATCAATACATGGTAAGTTTATACAGTCTGTAGTAAATACAATGATATAAGCTATAATATAGACATACAGTGAACCCGCGGTAATCCGACAAACGTTTTGCAGGGCAGTGTCGGACTATCGAATTTGTCGGACTATAGAGTACTGCTTAAGAGTCCCGAAATTTATTTATTAAAAAAATTACAGATAAAAATGATTAGATACTATCTAAAGATTTGCCTAAATAATATTTGTGTACCTAAATTCAAATGGAAATATTGAATTAAACAGTGGTTATTTACCAGGAACATTTATTGCTTGTGTCAAAGACACTTGAACACTCAAAGAACAACACTCAAATATCGAATAGATTACAAACACATTGCATTTATACTGTGCCGTATATACCCAAATGCATATGGCCTCCAACAAATTCAACAGTGATAGGCATGTCGGATTACAGGGGGTGTCGGATTAGACAGGGGCCGTATTAGCGGGGGTCCACTGTATACACACATGTGAACCAAATTTCAAAAGCAAACAGGTAAGTACATTATTTTTCTTATTCTATTTTTAGTTATTTATTTATTGTATATTTTATGTTAATGTTTAATAATTTTTTGATTTATTTTACAGGTTTCCATCATCAACATCCTCCCCCCTAGTGTCAGATAGCTGACACTCATCATTGAGCTTTATAGGAGCCACGCGAGTAGCTGGTCGCTTCATCACACCTGTCTTAGTCTTAATATCTACTACTCTTACCCGTCCGTCACGTCCAGGATAAACCTTTTCGATGACTCCTTTCGGCCAGATGTTTCGCGGCGAAGATGGGTCCACTAAAACCACGAAATCACCTACCTTCAAAACCGCTCCTTCCTGGTTCCATTTACGACGAGGAATAAGCGTAGGCAGAATCTCTTTCATCCACCTACTCCAGAATAGGTCAGCCAAACGCTGAGCGACACGCCACTGCCGACGCAAATAAAGATCGCCATCATCGAATACTCCAGATGTAGGTAAGTTCGAAGACGAACCTATTAAAAAATGATTTGGGGTTAATATTTCTTGACTGCGAGGGTTCACAGACACATGCGTTAGAGGTCTACTATTTATTATATTTTCAATTTCAGCAAGCAGAGTTGCCAATACTTCTTCCTTCGGTGCCCTTTCTCGCATTACAACTTTCAAGGCATTTTTAACACTTCTAATAAGTCTCTCCCACGCTCCACCCATGTGGGGGCTTGCAGGAGGGATGAATTTCCAATCAACTCTACTGTTCAGAGCGTTACTCATAATTTTTTGTTGATCTAGTTCTGCGAATGATTTCTTGAGTTCAGTGTCGGCGCCGTGGAAGTTAGTGCCGTTGTCTGAAATTATTGTAGAAGGCCAGCCTCGGCGAGATGCCATTCTACGTAATACCATAATCATTGAATCCGCCGTTAATGATGAAAGAAGTTATATGTGGACAGCTCGTACTGTGAGACATGTAAAAAGCACTCCATACCGTTTCTGCCTCTGTCTTCCTATCGTTACTTCCATCGACCCGAATAAATCTATGCCGCAGATAGTAAACGACCTCTGGTGATGATTTAAGCGAGCTTCAGGTAGATCTCCAAGTCGAGGGGGCCTAGGGTTTGTTTTACGTATGCGACAAATCATACATTTTGAAGCGACAGTCCGTACAGTGGGCCTCAATTTTAAAACCCAATATTTTTGGCGTAACTCATTGACAACTGTTTCGTTACAGGAATGAGCTGCATTAACGTGGTAATGCCTATCAATTAGCCTTGACGTATGGTGAGACCCATCCAATATAATCGGGTTCTTAACATCCATGGTAACATCCCTTGTCGCCCCGATTCGACCACCAACGCGGAGCAAATTATTGTTGTCTATATAAGGCGTTAAAGTAAGTAAACGGCTGTTGCGTTCAACACCTTTGTTTTGTTTGAACAAATTGATTTCTTGCTGAAAGGTTTGCATTTGTGAATGCCGCAGTATCAACAGCTCAGCCCTTTTCATTAACTCATCATTAATACTTACACATCATGATAAATGTGCAATGAAGCGATCAGCTGATTCATTTTTAATCCTTGTTTTAACAACACCGTGCATACACCAGCCTAATGGGGTCTTAGTTATAAATGGATCCCCAGATTTACCGCCAATACAACTTAAAGGTTTAATTAAATGATAGTTATCCTGCCCAATTAATATTTTAGGTTGCGCATTACAATAACAAAACTTATAACTTTCATATTTTTTTGTAATTGTCTCAGATGGTATAGGTTGGATTGGAAGGTTCAGTTTTTTCATTTTTCTAGCTTGTAATGTGTATCGGTCGCCGTCACGGTTACTCACATGGCAATTTATGATTTCAGTCTGGCACTCACACAAGCTCCCCAGAGTCCCAGGCACTGAGTGCACGCATCTTAACGTTTTTACCGTACAGTCCAACCATGTCACAGATATCACTCGCGATTAAAGTGACGGTCGCGCCGTCATCAAGTAACGCATGGGTGTGAACACTACTATTAGGGCCGAACAAGGTAACCGGCACTACCTTTAAGTACACTTTAGGGGACACTGTTGCACTTGTGTGGGCCACGGTAACGTGTGCACCGGTGGAATCGGCCACGGTGCTCGCGGCGTCATCGTTTGTGTCCACGGTAATTTCTCCCTGTTCAGCTTCGCTTTCGCCGTCATACGCGTCGGAGGGCGGCGCGCTCGCGTCGGTGTATAGCACGGCCTGCTCCTTGCGCTGGATCCAATGCAATAGGCGATGGTGGGGCTGCCCGGCACCCCTGCACGTCACACTCATTAGCTGTACAAACTGATACTGATGACTCGCTATGACGTGCTCGTAGGCACTTATAGCATAAGTTATTGGTGCGTACAAAGCGCCAGCGGTCTCTTCTCATTGCGCGTTTAAATGCACTACAATTCTCCAGGTTGTGTTACTTCGTCCTCAATGTCATTTTGTAAAAAGACGTATTGATTTTTACGTTATTCAGTTTTTTTGCGATCAGACTGGCTATATATGAAACTCACACCAGATTTTGCAGTTTTTATTGCTTCCTCGTGCAAGAATTCGGCTAGTAATTCTAGTTTAGGTTTGTTATCCTTGTCGTGTGAGTAATCGGCCCACTTTGATATTAGTGTGGTAGGTAACTTACACACAATCGAACTGATCATTTCCGGGCTATGCAAATAATTATTTTGTTTTAGTGCCATGGTGGTTGCGACATAATTTTTTATCTTTATTGCAAACGTGACAATATTATTATGGTAAGCTGGTGGTAATGGCTGCAATTTTTTTAATTGTGACATTATCTTAAACATTATGTTTTCTGGTCTGCCAAATCTCAGTTCAAGTGTGGCGATGATTACATCAGGCTTAGTGTCACCTATCAGGAGTGAAGAGACGGCATCTTTAGCATCACCACGTAAACACTTACGTAAACGCCACATATTTTCCGTGTCACTATACTTGCACATCTTTGTTGATTCATTGTATGCTTCTTTAAATTGTAGCCATTCAATTGGTTCACCAAAATATACAGGTAAATCTTTGGACGTGGCAAGTCGGGTCAGCAGTTCTTTATTTTGTTTTTTTGGGGATGAGGCACTGATGGCATCACGAATTGCGTTAGCCAGGTCATTTATGTCACTATTCTGCTTTCTAGAATGTTCGTGAAAATTATGTTGCAGATCAAAACGGTCACCTTGATTGCAACCGGCGGCGTCTCCGCCGTTTTCCCCCAATTGCTGGTGGTCAGGCTGAGTTTCACAGCTCCTATTAATTTTAACATTTAACTGCTGATCAAATTGCTTGGTATTTTCTTGATTAGAATTATATAACCAGCTTTGCACTTTTTGGACACCACTTACAGATGATTTTTCAGAGCGTCTGGATTCCAACTCGGCCATTTCTACTTCTAACCTCTTTTCCAGTAATTCTGTTTCAAGGCGTGCTTTAGTCTGAGCTACTTTTAGTTTTGCTTCAGCTTCGGCAGCTTCCAATTGAATGCGAGCTTTTTCTTGGGCAGCATGAAGCTCGAGTTGCATTCTTCGTACGGCACTAGATGACGCACTTTGGTTGGCACTTTGAACATGCTCTTGTGCACTTGGTGCACCACTCTTCAAACACACTGTGTTATCTGATGTCTCTTCTTTATTTTGGTTAGCCAATAGCTCCCGTTTCAAAGCACCACGTGTTTGAGGTTTGCGCGGTGTGTGGAAGAACGACATTCCTGCTTACAGGTTTGGTTTTCAACACTCAACAGCAATGATCCGGCTCGTTGGACCAGCTTTGTAAACGATAGAGGCGCTAGGGTTGAGGTTGAAAGGTAAAAGACTAAACTTTTTTGGCAAAATGGATCGCTAGGCGAAAATCGTTTAGCTCCGAGAGTGGTGCGAGGACGACTGCCGGCTATCGAACTACCGTTTATTTTCTTCACAAAAAATAATATCAATACATGGTAAGTTTATACAGTCTGTAGTAAATACAATGATATAAGCTATAATATAGACATATACACACATGTGAACCAAATTTCAAAAGCAAACAGGTAAGTACATTATTTTTCTTATTCTATTTTTAGTTATTTATTTATTGTATATTTTATGTTAATGTTTAATAATTTCTTTATTTATTTTACAGGTTTCCATCATCAACAGATACTAAACAACTTCACATCCACATCCACACGGACTAGCGCGTGCCACACGTGACTAGATCAACACCGCGGCGTGTTTAGAGAGTAGAATCCACATTTCACTTATTTTTAGAGAAAGTTTGGTCAAAAATTAAGCTAGGTGCTTAATTTTTTTATATCATTTTAACAAGAATCGAGTACCGAGTACTCTCCATAAGTATCGAAGGTATCTCACCAGTCACCCTGTATATTAATTATATTCACTCCAAAAATCTTTTAACATTTCCATGGACCACTCCAGCCATTAATTTTTAGGAATCCCTATCTACTCGATTCGGTTTTAACAAGACTTCTCTTATCTGTCTAGTCGGGCACGAAAAGATATACTTAGGCCTCTTACTTCTGTTTTTCAATAATCCCATGACTTCGTCATCTTTGAACAACCTTGAAGCACTGGCGAGCCCGGTCCGCAGGTGTGGCGCGGCGGCGCGGTGTCCCGCTACGTGCCGGGGCAGGTGGAGGTGGACAAGCTGCGCGACATCACGGAGCTGGAGCTGGCCAGCAAGACGTTCGGCGCGCCGCCGCCCGCGCCGCTGCTGGGCCGCTACTTCGCGCTGCCGCGCCGCCCCGAGCGCCAGGACCCGCTGCGCCTGGACGACTCGCTGCCCACGGTCACGCTCCTTTACTGCTTATCGACCATTTGGCTTTTAGGTTCCTCCAGCTCAGTGATTGCGCTTGCGACGTGGGGCATGCGCTACAGACTGCAAGTATTGAAGTTTGAAACTTACTTACGACGACGAGGATGGGATTCTTCCAAATTAAACCGTACATTTTTATAGCTGCAATTGAATATTTCTTAAATAGAAAGATTTTGGTATGCTTTATTTTTTAGGTAAAGTCTTTATATTCTTAAATCGAAACATAGCCTTCCCTGCTAATAGATAAATTTGATTGAAATATAAATTCGATAAATATATATTTATCGAATAATTCTCCGAGAGCTAAACGCGAGGAGAAAGCTTCCCAAGAATGATTGAATGATGAATAGGTGATCGCGACTCTCCCACCGGCCCCACCGTCAACGATTTGAAATTTGTCGCTTAATATCAGGCAGGAGCAGACAAGCGCACACTCGCCTCCGGGAGCCTACTCAAATTTTTCGTTAAGTATCAGGAATTTAACGGTCCCTGATTCAAAAGTTACAAGGTTAGGCAGACATATCTTCGGTAGGTGGTGTAGTGTAGTGGTAGTGACGAGGCGATGGCGCTCGACAGATCCCGCTGTACTCGCACCTGCGCATGGCGTCGTCGCAGCCGGTGCGGCGCCCCGCCACGCCCGAGCTGGTGCGCGACACGCGGCTGCGGCGCGCGCGCATCAAGAAGGCGCACTTCGACGCGCAGCCCGCCGCCGCCGGCCCCGGCCCCGGCCCCGCGCCCGGCCCCGGCCCCGGCCCCGCGCCCGCCCCCGGCCCCTAGAGCCGCCCGTATCCTTTAATAATACACCTGCCTACTTAAGTAACCTTGTATTCATTGTAGACGTTAATTATTATTTTGTATGATCTAATTCTTGAAATAATATTTGTAACATAATCGCACGGTGCAGACTCGTCTAGATGTAGACCCAGCATACGATACAAAATAGAGTAGGTAGGTACCGATACCGTTCTTGAGCTAGCAGAATACGATTAGAGCTATTAATATACATGTAGCCATGGTAATAATGGTAAAACGACATCACAAGTAAGATTAGATTTTTACTGACACATTAAAGATATCGAACGCCCTGGTACATTATTAGGAGGCTATTACCGTCTATAAACTACTTAAATCAATTTTCTTTTTTGTAATTTGGGGTTATAATCAGTTATATTCGTTTCCTTTTTCGAATTGTTTGATAACATAAATGTGGTTTAAAGTCGAAGATTTTTTCATCAATTTTTTTTTAAGTGACGAATTTGTTAGTCTCTCAGGTCAATTCCGGCGAGCGCAATCTAGCTCTTTAGTTATTCTGTAGGTAGAGTATAACTTTAACGAAGATTTTGTTTATATTCGAAGATAGGCTTATAGCTGTAATTATTAATATTATTTTTATCTCCTTTTTGTGTTGAAGTATTATGGACGTAAATATTATATTGAACTTTAATGTTAAACGCATTTATATCAAAATAAAAATTTTCAAGCCGTGCGCACGTTTTTCTCAAAAACTGATTAACTTCGAGTTTTTCATAAATTTCGAGGAATCCTTCATCAATAGTCTGAACTAGAATTATACCGATGGCCTGAATATTTTAGCTCGTTTTTGTTGTAAATTTTCCGGGAAAATAAAACCTTAATTTTAAAACTATCCGAGAACAATGTTACTACATTCAATTCGATTTTATTTTTATTTTATTTCTGTACCCGACGACTAGAACCCTCGCAAACTGTGCGCTCGATTGGACGAGCGTCTCACATGACGACCTGCATAACAGCGTATAACTTTTGCAGTTTTTAACAAGTACTCGTATTTCATTAAAAAAGTGTGTTGATAATTGAAGCATGTCTTATTTATGCGCCCAAAAATACACGGCACTGTAGGTTTCGCAAAATGAACTCCTAAAGATAACAAAACAAAAAACGTTAAGTATAATATGGAGATATGCGACAAATTGATGAATTTTTGTATGACGACTATGTCAGTATGTATGACAGGCTGAATGTTATAATGTTAATATGAAAGATTCATTGTTACGAGATCGATATGATTTTAGTAGGACGATTGTTAGCCAATCAGGGTTAAGTTTACTCAATTCCTTTGCTAACTCCAAGGAAGAATTTTAACGAAAATATTTGAGGTAAGTATGGAATGGCATAGTCTATATTTATAATATAACAGGATAGGATAACACAGTATTGAGGCACGTTATTAAAAAGCCAACGTCTCGTTTTAGCTGACGCAGTCGTTGTGGGATTCGTGTGTTCTGAGAAGTGGGAGTACGCGGCACACCCGGAGCACGACGCGGCTCGAGCTGCGCTAAGTGCAGCCGGCCACCAGGTCCGCGGGGGAGGGATGGGAGGAACTCCGAGTGATTGACGTCCGTTTAAAATATTTTTTTTAATTTATTACTATAAATGATCAACATTTTCGTTTATTCGTTTCCTACTTTTCCTATCATCGTCCTATCCTTAACAGAATAACACAGATTGGAATAAGTTAAATAGCAAACATGTATAAAAGTTGTAGTAAAAATAATCTGTTCGTTAAAGTAATCAACATATTTGAATTATTGAGTGCAATTAAAAGTAAATTTATCAATTAAATTGTAGATTTCATTTCACTCCTTTATATCCATACAAAATAATGATAATTCAAATAAATAAAATCATGCAATCATTTCATCAATGTTTTGTTATGACGTTGTCCCGTTAAACTTTCGTCCGTAAACCGCCATTACAGACAAACATTTGTTACTTTGCAGTTTTGACGTGCACGGTTCTTAGGGTTCCGAAGGAACCTTCTTTCTTCTGTTAGAATCGAGTATATTAACTTAATAAAATCGTGTTTAATTGAATAATTTCGATGATGTACTAAATATTTTTTTGCAGCTGACTGACTACGTCCTAGGTCACTATGAACAGATAAGCGATAGGGAAGTAGGGTTCTCGAGTGGCGACCAGGTGCAGGAAAACGCCGAGTGGGACGACCTCACATCAGGGAGAACGACGACCTGGGGCTAGTTCCTGTAAATGGAAATTGACACTAACTGGAGGATGTTTTGGTCGCGGCCTCCGTGCTCTGTCTCTTTCGCTAACTACGCTAATACTACTAATCACGTGAGAGATAGCTCTCTGAGGCCTCAGAGAAGCGGCTCGCCGAGGAAGTTTGTGTTAGCTGAATAAGGGGGCTGGTCAGTATCGCCGGAAGCAGCTCATTACTATTCAAGGTGGAAATCCTACACTTCTAAAATCCAATTAAAGACGGTCTTGTAAAAAGGCTAATTATGAATCAAGGCTGAATTTGACTACTTGGTATATTTAATCACAATCACTAATTGCACTATGCCTCGCGATTGGCTCCAGATATGTTCGAAGGTACACGGTAGCATGCAAAACCTAGAAGAGAAGTGGCTTTCCAATTGTTCCTAATACTAATAAGCAAAAGACCGTTTCACCTGAATATTTTTATTGTTGGTGTTTATATTAAAATATACAAATTAGAAATGTGTTACAAATTGCTTGTACATATATGGTGGTTCAGAGCTGCTCGGGTGCCGATCGGGTGATCAGGTCCCATACAGAATCGGTTCTATTTGGAATGAGGTAGTCGCCTCGATTTGTCGATTCGATGAGTCGATCTCACAAAATAATTGTTCCTGCCGATCGGAATGGCAACCGAGTAGGTCCGAATAATGTGGGACCGACCAATGAGCCCCGGCAGGGCGTGGGGTATGTGTCAGTTGTTGGGGTCGCGCTTGGCGCCGCTCAGCACGATGTACGGCGAGTGCGTCTCGCGCTGCTTGTCCTGCAGCATCTGCAGCGTGCCCAGCGGAGTGTCCGTCGAGCTCATCTTTTTCATTAACTAGAAAAAACACACGGTAAGTTCCTCGACCTCTTGTCAAACGCTCTTTAACTAAGTACAACATTGGTTATCGGTCGCGATTATGTCAATCAAACTAAATGCATGTTGAATTAATGAGCTTTTTATAACTGTAAGTTTGATTAAAAGCATACAACTCATTCATAAATTTTTAGGAGATTTAATGACACGCCACCTGAATAAATAGAATAAAATGTACAAGGGGAAAACTTATTAATTTTAACGTTTGCTAGGGTAGGTCCGTGCCCTTCGCGCCCCTGCAATTGTGATGATTATAAATTTGATTGGAGCAAAGGCTGTAACAAATAGCTAGTAATTTAATAGCAGTTATCCAAAAAGTGATAGCTCACCCCCTCTTGCACGGCCTTTTTGATCCGCTTCTCCTGTTTATTCTTCCCGGGACCCTTTCCGTGGAACTTGTGCGAGAGGTAGCGGAAGGCCTCCTTGGGGCACAGCGGGCGGCCGTCGTCGTCCACGTACTCCAGCTTGATATTGGGTCGGAAGTTGTTCTTCTCGCGGAAGTCCTGCAGCGGGCCCGAGTGGCCGCCGCGCTCGCGTCGCCCGTACTTGTCGTCCTCGCTGTAAAGGAATCCCATACAAATTAAATCAACCGATTTTTAGGACAGGCCAGTTGGCTTGGTGGTTAGCGACTCCCGACTGCCAAACCGAAGGCCGCGTATTCGATTCCCACCTAGGACAAACATTTGTGTGCATGAACATGTCTATTTGTTCAGTGTCTGGGTTATATCTACATAAGTATGTATTTAGAAAAAAAAAGTAGTATATGTAGTAATATCAGTTATCTGGTTTCCATAGTACAAGCTCTGCTTAGTTTGGGATCAGATGGCCGCGTGTAAAGAATGTCCCAGGATATTTATTTATTTATTATTTATTAAAGTATATAGGTGCACGGGGATACTTATTCGAAATACAGATCGTATCAGAATTTTCTCTTAAAATTCGAATAACTTTTAACCTATTTTATTCTAATAATTAGCAAAATAATCGGAAGCGATCGGTAATTATTTCAGCATTATAAGGATCGTATATAAAATAGACGTCATAAAACTCTTTTGTCGGAATGAAAACTGTAGGAAAAAATTATTCATATCATATTAAAATCGTAAGGATTTGAAAATTTATAATTACCCTCCGTAGGTCTTGTCCTCGATCGAGTAGTGTGCGGCGTTGAGCAGGTTGTGCGAGGCGGGCCGCGCGGCCGGCGCCGCCCCCGGCCCGCCGCCCGCCGCGCCCCCCGGCCCGCCGCCCGGCCCGCCGCCGGCGCGCTCCAGGTAGCCCTTGCTCAGCGCCAGCTGCAGCGCGCCCGCCACGCCCGCGCCCAGCGCCGGCTCCGCCTCCAGCCCCACCGCCGACCCTGTCGTCACAAGGGCTCGACGATATACTCTCCGTCTCGCGCGGTAACTAGCCCCGCCGGCTACCAGTATCGTCATCTCGTCGAGATCGTGATGTAAGATGTCAAACCTGCAGTTAAGTCCGGCGGCTTCTCGCTGCCGACGTCGACGCGGCTCCAGGCGCCCGCGTTGTCGGCGTTCTCCGCTTCCACGTCCATGTCCTCGCGCTCGAAGTCCTGAAACCGACACGTTCAGGGTTCAATCCCTACGCTTATTTGAAATGTGTACTTACTTGTATTTAAAATGTTTACAAGACGGCTATTAGTGACATTGATCTTATTGATTTAAAATAGTTGAAATACAATTTCGAGCTAGTGAAGAATGGGAATTGGGTTTCTGTTATCTGGTTACGATAAGTACAAGCTTTCCTAATTTTGGGATCCAAGCATATTCTTCAACTCATGAGCAGATGACATATGCAGTGCATCACTCACAATGATCTCGGCGTGGTGGTCCCGGTTCCCGGCGAGCCCATAGGTCGGGATGTCACCGAGGGTGCGGCAGAACTCCGCCGTGGCGTCCAGAACCATCGCCCCGCCCACTCCACCGCCGCCGTCCGGGTCCTCCTCTCCTTCCTCGTCCATTGGCTCCTCCTTGGCTCGCTCCAGGATCTCCTCTACCTGAGCAATTGATACACATGTTAATAATGAAGATGATGTGATTTGAAACAAAAAATTACTTCGTGTGTCAATGTATTTCCCGTAGGAAATAGGCAGACATAGGTCTGTGAATAACTTGGTAATATATAACGGTTAACGGATTTGAATGAAATTTGCCGCACACAAATAATAGAATATATTCTTTTATCCGAGATAAAACCTTGAAAATAAGGTTTAGACAACTTTAAAACGTTGTTACAACGTCTATATAGGTACGTATTTTTAAATGAAAGAGTACCTACCATGTATCTGTGTATCAGTTATCTGTTATAATAGTACAGGCTCTACTGAGGATATAATTACAATAATATAGGGTACAATATACCTTGGTGACTGTGTGGGGAGCTTGCGAGAACTGCCGCAGCCTGCGGGCGCGCGCGAGCGCCAGCTGCAGCTCCGAGTCGGGCTCCGTCTCGTCGTCGTCCACCGGCGGCATCAGGCTCAGCTGCTCCGGCTTCACGTCTGTACAATTGTACAATCAACTTAAGTATAAGTTAGACAAACAAGTCAAAACAGCTACACATTATCAAAACGATAGTTCATATGGGAAGCTTTGTGTGAAATATCTACCAGTGAAGTCATTATTATCTTTAAAATTTGAATCCATTTCGATGTTGTTAAAATGTTAATACATATGCAAAACCAGTCGCTTATACTACAATCAGATTAAACAACATATCTACCTACCTATCAGAACCAAAATAAAATTACAGAGCACTACACATATGAATGTTGACTTTATAAGTACAAGAGCAGATGGCCATTTCATTAGAGCCGCCCCTTGCTCTTTTTATTAGTAACATTAAAAAATATAGATTACATAGGTATTAAAAAGTGAAATAATCGAATGAAATTCATTCAAAAATAAAACGAGAATATATTTTTTACGTCATCATCTATAAAATATATTACAATACAAGCTCTGCTCAGCTAGACCTCCCTGGATACTTATATTTTATTTCTATTATATAAATAGTTGAGAGATTATGTTATAACGTATTTA